>CAWUFW010007439.1:315000-317500 GCA_963921515.1 Calotriton arnoldi | reverse complement strand
GGGGCTCCCGGGCCCAGAGGCACAAGCGAAGCCTCCCCGGGCCCGCGGACCCCGTCCCGGGCACCCTGCCACATGGCAGGACCGGAGACGGAGCTCCTGAACCCAGCCAAGCAGGGGGAGGCTCCCCGGGCATGACGGAACCCTGTCTTGGGCGTTTGGCAGAGCGGCAGGCCGGGGGACGGGGCCCAGGGCTGGAGCACCCGACCCGGAGCCCGGCGGGGCCCCTGGACCCAGCCAGGGCTCCCGGGCCCAGAGGCGCAGGGGAAGCCTCCCCGGGCCCGCGGGACCCTGTCCCGGGCACCCTGCCATGCAGCAGGACCGGGGACGGAGCCAGAGGTGGGGAGGCCACCCTCCCCGGGGCCCTCAGGGGCCCCGACCAGAGCTCCTGAACCCAGCCAAGCAGGGGGAGGCTCCCTGGGCACGATGGAACCCCGTCTCGGGCCTTTGGCAGAGCAGCAGGCAAGGGGACAGGGCCCAGGGCTGGAGCACCCGACCTGGGGCCAGCGAGACCCCTGGACCCAGCCGGGGCTCCCGGTCCCAGAGGCGCAGGGGAAGCCTCCCTGGGCCCGCGCAACCCTGTCCCGGGCACCCTGCCACACGGCAGGACCGGGGATGGAGCCCGGGGTGGGGAGGCCGCCCTCCCCGGGGCCCTCAGGGGCCCCGGCCGGAGCTCCTGAACCCAGCCAAGCAGGGGGAGGCTCCCCTGCACGACGGAGCCCCATCTCGGGCCTTTGGCAGAGCGGCAGGCCGGGGGACGGGGCCCAGGGCTGGAGCACCCGACCCGGAGCCCGGCGGGGCCCCTGGACCCAGCTGGGGCTCCTGGGCCCAGTGGCGCAGGGGAAGCCTCCCCGGGGCCGCGGGACCCCGTCCCGGGCACCCTGCCACGCAGCAGGACCCCGGGGACGGAGCCCGGGGTGGGGAGGCCACCTTCCCTGGGGCCCTCAGGGGCCCCGGCCAGAGCTCCTGAACCCAGCCAAGCATGGGGAGGCTCCCCGGGCACGATGGAACCCCGTCTCGGGCCTTTGGCAGAGCGGCAGGCCGGGGCCCAGGGCTGGAGCACCTGACCCGGGGCCCAGCGGGGCCCCTGGAGCCAAGCAGGGCTCCCAGGCCCAGAGGTGCAGGGGAAGCCTCCCCGGGCTCGTGGGGCCCCGTCCAAGGCACCCTGCCACCTCGGCTGGCTTTCAGGACAGGGGGCTCCCGCACCCCGGGGCCCGCCGGACGGAGCTCGAGCCCCAGGCCCGGTCCCAGGTTCCGGGCCCTAGCCAGGCCTGGGAGAGCCTCCCCGGGCCCCGGTGGACCCCTGTCCCCAGCACCCGGATCCTCAGCTGGCTTGCAGGATGGGGGCTCCCGCACCCCGGGGCCCGCTGGATGGAGCTCAAGCCCCGGGCCCGGTCCCAGCTTCCAAACCCTAGCCAGGCCTGGGAGAGCCTCCCTGGGCCCCGGTGGCCCCCGTCCCCAGCGCCTGGACCCTCAGCTGGCTTGCAGGATGGGGGGCTCCCGTACCCTGGGGCCCGCCGGACGGAGCTCCAGCCCCTGGCCCGGTCCCAGCTACCGAATCCTAGCCAGGCCAGAGAGAGCCTCCCCGGGCCCCGGTGGACCCCCGTCCCCAGCACCCAGACCCTCGGCTGGCTTGCAGGACGGGGGAGCTGCTGCCAGGGGGGCTGTAACACCCTCCGCCCGAGCGGAGGGCCACCTGCCACCCCGAGGCCTTCCCAGTCGACCCGGAGCTGGTCGCGGCGCACCGCAGCAGAGGAAATCCGCCGTACGGGGGCCGGGTAGGGCCCGGGCGCAGGTCCCGTGGAGGGGATCTGGAACTCCCGGGCCACCGACTTTCCCACCGTGTTGAATCCTCCGGGCGGACTGCACGGACCCCTCCCATTTACCTCTCGACGGTTTCACGCCCTCTTGAACTTGGCTATCGGTCTCGCGCCCGTATGCAGCCTTAGATGGAGTTTACCACCCGCTTTGGGCTGCATTCCCAAGCAACCCGACTCCGAGAAGACCCGATCCCGGCGCGCCGGGGCCGCTACCGGCCTAACACCGTCCACGGGGTGAGCCTCGATCAGAAGGACTTGGGCCCCCTGAGTGACGCCAGGGAGTCGGTCTTCTGTACGCCACATTTCTCGCACCCGCTGCCGGGCGGGGATTCGGCGCTGGGCTCTTCCCTCTTCACTCGCCGTTACTGGGGGAATCCTGGTTAGTTTCTTTTCCTCCGCTTAGTAATATGCTTATATTCAGCGGGTTGCCACGTCTGATCTGAGGTCGTAGTCGGAAAAAACTCCAAAGCGTCGGGGAGGGGGGGAGCCGCCGGGGAAGGCCAAGCCCCTGCCGGAGCAGGGGCGTGGTGTCCCGGCAGCGCACGCCCTCTTTCCCCGGATCAGATCTGAAGGGGGTTCGCCCTCCCCAGGAAGCCAGCTGCGAAGGTGGGCACCCGAGTCACGTGCGCGCGGGCAGCCGGTGGGACACCACAGACAGCCACGCGCGGCACGCAGCCAGGTGC
>CAWUFW010007439.1:302500-310000 GCA_963921515.1 Calotriton arnoldi | reverse complement strand
CTCCCGGGCCCCGAGGCGCAAGCGAAGCCTCCCCGGGCCCGCGGACCCCGTCCCGGGCACCCTGGACATGGCAGGACCGGAGACGGAGCCCGGGGTGGGGAGGCCGCCCTCCCCAGGGCCCTCAGGGGCCCCGGCCAGAGCTCCTCAACACAGCCAAGCAGGGGGAGGCTCCCCGGGCATGACGGAACCTGTCTCGGGCGTTTGGCAGAGCGACAGGCCGGGGGACGGGGCCCAGGGCTGGAGCACCTGACCCGGGGCTGGGCGGGGCCCCTGGACCCAGCCGGGGCTCCTGGGCCCAGAGGCGCAGGGGAAGCCTCCCCGGGCCCGCGGGACCCTGTCCCAGGCACCCTGCCATGCAGCAGGACCGGGGACGGAGCCCAGGGTGGGGAGGCCACCCTCCCCGGGGCCCTCAGGGGCCCCAGCCGGAGCTCCTGAACTCAGCCAAGCAGGGGGAGGCTCCCCGGGCACGACAGAACCCCGTCTTGGGCCTTTGGCAGAGCGGCAGGCCGGAGGATGGGGCCCAGGGCTGGAGCACCCGACCCGGGGCCCGGCGGGGGCCCTGGACCCAGCCGGAGCTCCCGGGCCCAGAGGCACAAGCGAAGCCTCCCCGGGCCCACGGACCCCGTCCCGGGCACCCTCCCACACGGCAGGACCGGAGACAGAGCCCGGGGTGGGGAGGCCGCCCTCCCCAGGGCCCTCAGGGGCCCCGGCCAGAGCTCCTCAACCCAGCCGAGCAGGGGGAGGCTCCCCGGGCACGATGGAACCCCGTCTCGGGCCTTTGGCAGAGCGGCAGGCTGGGGGATGGGGCCCAGGGCTGAAGCACCCAACCCGGGGCCCGGCGGGGCCCCTGGACCCAGCCGGGGCTCCCGGGCCCAGAGGCGCAGGGGAAGCCTCCCCGGGCCCATGGGACCCCGTCCCGGGCACCCTCCCACGCGGCAGGACCGGAGACAGAGCCCGGGGTGGGGAGGCCGCCCTCCCCAGGGCCCTCAGGGGCCCCGGCCGGAGCTCCTCAACTTAGCCGAGCAGGGGGAGGCTCCCTGGGCACGATGGAACCCCGTCTCGGGCCTTTGGCAGAGCGGCAGGCTGGGGGACGGGGCCCAGGGCTGAAGCACCCAACCCGGGGCCCGGTGGGGCCCCTGGACCCAGCCGGGGCTCCCGGGCCCAGAGGCGCAGGGGAAGCCTCCCCGGGTCCATGGGACCCCGTCCCGGGCACCCTGCCATGCGGCAGGACCAGGGACGGAGCCCGGGGTGGGGAGGCCACCCTCCCCAGGGCCCTCAGGGGCCCCAGCCAGAGCTCCTGAACTCAGCCAAGCAGGGGGAGGCTCCCCGGGCACGACAGAACCCCGTCTTGGGCCTTTGGCAGAGCAGCAGGCCGGAGGATGGGGCCCAGGGCTGGAGCACCCGACCCGGGGCCCGGCAGGGGCCCTGGACCCAGCCGGGGCTCCCGGGCCCAGAGGCGCAAGCGAAGCCTCCCCGGGCCCACGGACCCCGTCCCGGGCACCCTCCCAGGCGGCAGGACCGGAGACAGAGCCCGGGTGGGGAGGCCGCCCTCCCCAGGGCCCTCAGGGGCCCCGGCCGGAGCTCTTCAACCCAGCCGAGCAGGGGGAGGCTCCCCGGGCATGATGGAACCCCGTCTCGGGCCTTTGGCAGAGCGGCAGGCTGGGGGACGGGGCCCAGGGCTGAAGCACCCAACCCGGGGCCCGGCGGGGCCCCTGGACCCAGCCGGGGCTCCCGGGCCCAGAGGCGCAGGGGGAGACTCCCCAGGCCCGTAGGACCCTGTCCCAGGCACCCTGCCACGCGGCAGGACCGAGGATGGACCCTGGGCTGGGGGGATGTCCTGGCCCATCCGGCTGCCGGCTGAGGACCGCTAGTCCGAGAGGGGTTCCGGCATACCCTGCCCCTAGTAATCCGGAGGAAAGCTACCCCTCTTTCTGGTAACCCATACGCACTGCAAGACTTAGGGGACCCTAGGCGCGGACGCGCCCGACCTCCTGGAGTCCTAGCTGGGATCGGGGAGGCAAATGAGCCCTCATCGGGACTTCCAGGGCAGCCCGGCCATCTGGTTGCCCCATTGGAAAGCATTGTGCGCGACCAGATGGCTGAGGGGAAAGGCACGGCCAGATGGCGGGGCCCGAAGGACGCCCATCTGCCCGCCCCGAGCCTTCGCAGGAGGGCTCCCGCCTGCCCTCTGGAGGGCTCGGGGGCTCTGCTTCCCGGGGGCTCGGAGACCACGGCTGGGCCTCAGGCACGGGGAGGCCCGCAGGAGCTCTCGGGCCCGGACGCCCGGGGGAGGACTGCCCAGGACCGATGGAGCACGTCCCGGGCACTTTGGCATGCGGCAGGCCGGAGGAGGGAGCCCCGGACGGTGGGAGGTGTTGTCCGGGCCAAGCCCATCTGGTCCCTGGCTGAGAACCGCCAGCCCGGGAGGGGTGTTCCGGCATACCCTGCCCCTATTAATCCGGAGGAAAGCTACCCCTCTTTCTGGTAACCCATGCGCACCGAGTGACGGAGGGGACCCAGGGCGCGGAGGCGCCCGACCTCCTGGAGCCCTGGCTGGGATCAGGGAGGCGGACGAGCCCTCATCGGGACTTCCAGGCCAGCCCGGCCATCTGGTCGCCCCATTGGTAAGCATTGCGCGCGACCAGATGGCCGAGGGGAAAAGGCGCGATCAGATGGCCGGGACCGAAGGACGCCCATCTGCCCGTCCCGAGCCTTCACCGGAGGGCTCCCGCTTGCCCTTTGGAGGGCTCGGGGGCTCTGCACCAGGGACCCTTGTCCCGGTCAGACGAACGCTTGGCAGGCCGCAGGATGGGGGCTCCCACACCCCAGGCCCTGCCCGAAACCCAGGCCCCGGGCCCGGTCCCTGCTTCTCAACCCAGCCAGGCCGGGGAGATCTGGGAGCCTGCCCGGGCACGAGGGACCCCCGTCCCGGGCACACGGACCCTCGGCTGGCCGCAGGACGTGGGCTCCTGTTCCACACATTTTTTCCATAACTCCGTGGAACTCCGCGTAGTGGCGCTACGCCAACTCTGCCCACCCCTACTAAATTACATAAAGGCAATGCAAACCTGCCAGGTAGAACTATTTCTGCCTCAAGAGGGAGCTTACTTGAAAATACCTCGAGGTATGTAGATTTTTTCCTGCGGCCATTTCTACAATCTCTTCTGTTGTATATCAAAGATACAAGAGACTTTTTAAGGTTAATTAATTAGATCACCTGGGAAGAGAACTATACATTATTGTGTTTAGACGTAAAACAGTCTATACACATGTATTCCTCATGAATTAGGAATCAGAGCTAGCCGACATTTTTTGACAGCAAGATCTCTGTCCTATCTATTCCATACTGAAATGCTTCTTGATATGATGCACATATACCTTCCAAACAATTTTTTTCATTTTTGATAAACAAATTTATAGACAATCCCAGGAGATGGCGATGGGGACCTGTTTCATCCCCAGTTTCGCTGGGTTGTAGCTGGGTTGGTGGGAGGAGCAGGTCGTAAGTAGCATGTAATTTTGATAACCACGTCGTCCTATGGGTTCGATACATTGACGACATTTTCTGCATTTGATAGGGAGATCTAGAGCAAGCATGTGATTTTGTCAATATATTGAATGATAACTCTTTGAATCTTACATTTACGAGGCACAGACACAGAACCACAATAGACTTTTTGGATTTGAGATTAAAAGTTAATGGTAACAGATTGGAAAGCAATCTGTTCCGTAAGGAAACTGCAGGAAATAGTCTATTGCATGCAGAAAGTTATAATCCAACGAATTTGATCCAAAATATCCCTTTTGGTGAACTGTTAAGAGCAAAAAGGAATTGTAGCACGGAAGATGGGTTTCAAAATGAAAAGCAGATTATGATAGGCAGATTTTTGGAAAGAGGGTATTCGAAAAAGGTGATCAAACAGGCATGTGAAAAAGTGAACAAACGTGTGAGAACTGAACTTTTAACCCCCAGTACTGAAAGTCAAACAGAAAGACATCTAGTGAGGTTTGTTACCTCTTTTCACAGCTAAGCATGGGAAGTTAAACGCAGTGTTGAAAAGTTCTGGGAAGTTTTAAAAACTGACTCTGATTTAGTGAACCATTTAGGTAAGAATCCACAGGTTACCTTTAGGAGGGCTATGTTATTAAAAGACACTTTAAGTTAGAATCTAATAACGTCTAACATTGAAATGATTAACATACAGGGCTTTTATACATGTGTTACATGTAAAGCCTGCAAGCATAGCCACAACTGCAAAACAATCAAGTCATCTACAGATCATCAACCGTTTAAGATAACCAAACATTTAACGTGGAATTCAGATCATGCATTACGCTATCCCTGTAACAAATACTATATTGGAAGTACCATCCATAAAGTGAAAAAAAGAGTGCTGGTACACCTGAGGGCAATAAACAAGGATGATAAACAGTACCCAATTGCCAGGCACTTTAAATTGCACCATAACCAGAACACAAATTTGCTCTCATTTAGTGTGTGGAACAGGATCCCAATTAGAGAGAGAGGAGGCAATAGAGTGCAAGAGTTAAGACGATTAGAATCCAAACTGATCATCAGGTATAACACTCTGCACCCTTCTGGGCTTAACCTTGATGAAGAATTAGCAGTACACCTAGGCTATGATGAGGTCCCTCCTTTATAATGAATAATCATGTTACGTTCGAATTTTATTCACAATTAAGTTGTGGTTTTTAATTGGCAATGTCTGAATTTTATTGCAGATTTTCCAGAAATTACATGGAGAACATTGAATGCAAGAGAGCTAACTATATTTAGCCCTGTGGGGCTCATTCCATTTTTCACCTGATTACGTGAGCAGGTTTTGGTTTAGAGCATTTTTATATATCTTTTTGTTAACTTGGTTAAAATGAATAATGTTCAAGTAGATTAGGGTTATAAATAGGATGATGTTTTTTAATGTTTTTTGCAACCTATATTAAATAATGAATTCAGATATGCCTACTTGGGCTGAATTGTATAAAAGAAGAAGAAGTTGAATTCGAATAAGAATTGTTAAAGTCAACCAGCTAAAAATATGTGAAAACATACAAACATATGTATGTATTTTAAGGGTGTATAATTTTCCTGACTAAAATTGATTGATGTTAAGCATTTTTGAGAATTGTAAAAATACTTATTATTTTATTTAATTTCTTTTTATTTTATTCTTTACTTATGTTACAATGCATTGGTAAAATATTTGATTTACATGTTTTCAACCTGCTGTTATTGATGGTGATAATCTAATATTGGGATAACAATGAAAAGCTGAAATTTGACTCCGCAATGGAATACCGGAAAGTCCGTTTTTTATGTTTGTCATGCACAAGAAATCACATGTGGTGTTAAAAGGATCAGGAAGTTGAATGTGAACTGACCTGTGATCAAGGATCTGAGAGCTTCAAAAGCGTTGAAGTAGCGTTGTTGCACTTATTTAAATAAACATGCTCGAACTACGTCAGAGCCGCAGTGTGTTTTTCTTCAGTTTCAGCTAACACAACCATAGCAGAAGATTTATACATGAGATGGGATCTATATATATATAAATAAATATATATATATATATATATATATATATATATATATATATATATATGTATATACATACATGCCATTCACAAATATAGGTGAGGAATTTACGTCACAGCCAGTCCTATTATCTTCACTGCAGAAATCTCCGCCCTGACACACATACGTATAGATTTTATTAGTAAAAGTGGGAGGGACAGTGGGAAGAGGCTGGAAAATTGGGATGATTTACTAGTAAAGGGGAGAGGCTTACGGAAGAGTAAGGAGTGGTTTAGGGAGGGAGGTGTACCCACCCACAAAAGAGTATGTTGATTGCTATTCACAAACTGCCCTTCTAAAATTACTACTGCCAAAATGATAGTAAATTACTCCAGCTCAGATATGAAGTTAGTCCAGCACCACACATGACCACACATGACCAACCACTGGCACTGCAACACCTTCCAATAGAAATCAATGGAGGTATGGACTTAAATTAAAACCCACAGGAAATAATGGTAAATGAATTTAAATGATTACAACTAGTTAAAAATATAAATAAATATTATTTAATGTAAACAAAGTATATAAACATAATTTGGATGTATTATTTAATTTAAATTAGATTAACAATCTTTTTTCATTAAAAAATTAATGTATGAATACATTTTAATAAAATATAATTAAATTACATTTAATTAATTCTATACACCACATTTAACACATTTAATAATTTTTTTATGTATTATAAAAAATGTTTTTCACTTTAGGTAGAATTTATTTTTTAAATGAAACTTGAGAAAATATACATTTAAAATACATTAATGATTTATTCAAAATAAGTGATTAATGTTATAGTTTTCTTTGGCTCTACCTTTAAAAGATATAGAATTAAATTTACAATAATATTTAATGTATTTTTTTGATGAATTTTTTAAAAGTTTAATAACCTTTTTACTTTTCACTGTACTTCCACATAGGGAGCTCTCCTAGTAGGGGCAGAGATTTCACTATGGTAAAGTATAAGGAAATGTTCTGTATACTCTAACATAGGGAATTGCCCCAGCGGCATTTGCATCACTAGACACTCAAGAGAATTTACCTTGCTACCAGATTTCTTAATAGAATATGCTTCAAACTCTGCCCTCAACTTAGTATCTTAGGTGAGATAAAAGGTGGGTGGGGGGTCTCTAAAACGGGTGTGCCCACTCTCTGCAGAACATAGAGGGTCCCCTGAAAGGCTGGGGCACTAGGCCCGCGCCCACATAGCCCATGCCTTAAAACGTCTCTGAGAGTGGGTGATGTGTGGAAGACTATTACAGACATTTTGCAGAGAAATATGTTTATGTTTCATGCAACATGTATAAAAAATGTTTCTTTTAGATCAAAACAGGACCTCACATGTGGGAAATGGGAAGGGGGTCACAGAGATTATTTGCAATATTATTAGTGAGTTGTTTCTGTGTTGCAATATTGAAAACACGCACCACACTATCCCTGAATATTAGGTGTAAACACATTTAGAATTTGGACCAGTGTGCCTGTGCACTGTCTGGGACCTGGCCATGAAAGAGCTGAAATTGGATCATAAATTCAAAGCTGTTCCAAGCAGAGCCCCCAAGCCAGGTTTCGCTCAGGGCCCCCAAAATTCCTGGTTAAATATTCTCTAGGACATTGTCAATCAGGCGAAAGGTGGATTGACCTTTGACATTCCTTACCAGTAAACTGTTCCTTCAATAAAGCATACTTTTTTATCAATTAGACGTATCTTATTAGGAACTAGCATGGTATCAAGATTATTGGTTCTGCCCTACAGAGTAAACGTGGTCCGAGTTGTTGTAAGTGCTGGTTAAGCTCGTTCAGGATGCTCAATTTGTTTTGCTCCTTCAGTATCCAAGTATATATATTGTAGATATAAACCTCAGTTTTCCATATCCAGAACTTTACTGCCAGGTGCCAAACGTTGCAAA